>JAUMJJ010000133.1:0-35000 GCA_033556795.1 Tapera naevia | reverse complement strand
GGTTGCCACCATCGTGTTTTGGGTTGAGATGGAGGCAGAAGTGGGTTTTTTGTTGCCACCAAGTTTTGGGGCAAGATGGAGATAAGAAGTCAGATTTTTGGTTGCCACCATCAGGTTTTACATAGAAATGAAGACAGAAGTGGGTTTTTTGGTTGCCACCATCGTGTTTTGGGTTGAGATGGACATAAGAAGTCAGGTTTTTGTTGCCACCATCAAGTTTTTTGGTTGAAATGAAGACAGAAGTGGGGTTTTTGGTTGCCACCATCATGTTTGGGGGCAAGATGGAGATAAGAAGGCAGGTTTTTGGTTGCCACCATCAGGTTTTGGGTTGAAATGGACATAAGAAGTCAGGTTTTTGGTTGCCACCATCATGTTTTGCGTAGAAAGGAAGGCAGAAGTGGGGTTTTTGGTTGCCACCATCGTGTTTTGGGTTGAGATTGAGCCAGAAATGGTTTTTTTGTTGCCACCATCAAGTTTTGGAGCAAGATGGAGATAAGAAGTCAGATTTTGGTTGCCACCATCAGGTTTTGTGTAGAAATGAAGACAGAAGTGGGTTTTTTGGTTGCCACCATCGTGTTTTGGGTTGAGATGGACGCAAGAGGTCAGGTTTTTGTTGCCATCATCAAGTTTTTTGGTTGAAATGAAGACAGAAGTGGGGTTTTTGGTTGCCACCATTGTGTTTTGGGTTGAGATTGAGCCAGAAGTGGGTGTTTTGGTTGCCACCATCAAGTTTTGGGGCAAGATGGAGCCAGAAGTGGGTTTTTTGGTTGCCACCATCGTGTTTTGGGTTGAGATGGACATAAGAAGTCAGGTTTTTGTTGCCACCATCAAGTCTTTGGTTGAAATGAAGACAGAAGTTGGGTTTTTGGTTTCCACCATCATGTTTGGGGGCAAGATGGAGACAGAAGGCAGGATTTTTTGGTTTCCACCATCATATTTTGGGTTGAGATTGAGCCAGAAGTGGGTGTTTTGGTTGCCACCATCAAGTTTTGGGGCAAGATGGAGATAAGAAGTCAGATTTTTGGTTGCCACCATCAGGTTTTGCGTAGAAATGAAGACAGAAGTGGGTTTTTTGGTTGCCACCATCGTGTTTTGGGTTGAGATTGAGCCAGAAGTGGGTGTTTTTGTTGCCACCATCAAGTTTTGGGGCAAGATGGAGCCAGAAGTGGGTTTTTTGGTTGCCACCATCGTGTTTTGGGTTGAGATGGAGCCAGAAGTGGGTTTTTTGTTGCCACCATCAAGTTTTGGAGCAAGATGGAGATAAGAAGTCATGTTTTTGGTTGCCACCATCAGGTTTTGCATAGAAATGAAGACAGAAGTGGGTTTTTTGGTTGCCACCATCATGTTTTGGGTTGAGATGGAGCCAGAAGTGGGGTTTTTGGTTGCCACCATCAAGTTTTGGAGCAAGATGGAGATAAGAAGTCAGATTTTGGTTGCAACCATCAGGTTTTGCGTAGAAATGAAGACAGAAGTGGGTTTTTTGGTTGCCACCATCGTGTTTTGGGTTGAGATGAAGACAGAAGTGGGGTTTTTGGTTGCCACCATCATGTTTGGGGGCAAGATGGAGACAGAAGGCAGGATTTTTTGGTTTCCACCATCATATTTTGGGTTGAGATTGAGCCAGAAGTGGGTGTTTTGGTTGCCACCATCAAGTTTTGGGGCAAGATGGAGATAAGAAGTCAGATTTTTGGTTGCCACCATCGTGTTTTGGGTTGAGATGGACATAAGAAGTGGGGTTTTTGTTGCCACCATCAAGTTTTGGAGCAAGATGGAGATAAGAAGTCAGATTTTTGGTTGCCACCATCATGTTTTGCGTAGAAATGAAGACAGAAGTGGGTTTTTTGGTTGCCACCATCGTGTTTTGGGTTGAGATGAAGACAGAAGTGGGGTTTTTGGTTGCCACCATCATGTTTGGGGGCAAGATGGAGACAGAAGGCAGGATTTTTTGGTTTCCACCATCATATTTTGGGTTGAGATTGAGCCAGAAGTGGGTGTTTTGGTTGCCACCATCAAGTTTTGGGGCAAGATGGAGATAAGAAGTCAGATTTTTGGTTGCCACCATCGTGTTTTGGGTTGAGATGGACATAAGAAGTGGGGTTTTTGTTGCCACCATCAAGTTTTGGAGCAAGATGGAGATAAGAAGTCAGATTTTTGGTTGCCACCATCATGTTTTGCGTAGAAATGAAGACAGAAGTGGGTTTTTTGGTTGCCACCATCGTGTTTTGGGTTGAGATGGACATAAGAAGTCAGGTTTTTGTTGCCACCATCAAGTCTTTGGTTGAAATGAAGACAGAAGTGGGGTTTTTGGTTGCCACCATCGTGTTTTGGGTTGAGATTGAGCCAGAAGTGGGTGTTTTGGTTGCCACCATCAAGTTTTGGGGCAAGATGGAGACAGAAGTGGGGTTTTTTTGGTTGCCACCATCGTGTTTTGGGTTGAGATGGAGGCAGAAGTGGGGGTTTTGTTGCCACCATCAAGTTTAGGAGCAAGATGGACATAGAAGTCAGATTTTTGGTTGCCACCATCATGTTTTGCGTAGAAATGAAGACAGAAGTGGGTTTTTTGGTTGCCACCATCGTGTTTTGGGTTGAGATGGAGGCAGAAGTGGGTTTTTTGTTGCCACCATCAAGTTTTGGGGCAAGATGGAGATAAGAAATCAGATTTTTGGTTGCCACCATCATGTTTTGCGTAGAAAGGAAGGCAGAAGTGGGGTTTTTGGTTGCCACCATCGTGTTTTGGGTTGAGATTGAGCCAGAAGTGGGGGTTTTGGTTGCCACCATCAAGTTTTGGGGCAAGATGGAGCCAGAAGTGGGTTTTTTGGTTGCCACCATCGTGTTTTGGGTTGAGATGAAGACAGAAGTGGGGTTTTTGGTTGCCACCATCATGTTTGAGGGCAAGATGGACATAAGAAGTCAGGTTTTTGGTTGCCATCATCATGTTTTAGGTTGAGATGGAGGCAGAAGTGGGTTTTTTGTTGCCACCATCAAGTTTAGGAGCAAGATGGACATAGAAGTCAGATTTTTGGTTGCCACCATCAGGTTTTGCGTAGAAATGAAGACAGAAGTGGGGTTTTTGGTTGCCACCATCATGTTTGGGGGCAAGATGGAGACAGAAGGCAGGATTTTTTGGTTTCCACCATCATATTTTGGGTTGAGATGGAGCCAGAAGTGGGTGTTTTGGTTGCCACCATCAAGTTTTGGGGCAAGATGGAGATAAGAAGTCAGATTTTTGGTTGCCACCATCATGTTTTGGGTTGAGATGGACGCAAGAGGTCAGGTTTTTGTTGCCACCATCAAGTCTTTGGTTGAAATGAAGACAGAAGTGGGTTTTTTGGTTGCCACCATCGTGTTTTGGGTTGAGATGGAGCCAGAAGTGGGTGTTTTGGTTGCCACCATCAAGTTTTGGGGCAAGATGGAGCCAGAAGTGGGGTTTTTTGGTTGCCACCATCGTGTTTTGGGTTGAGATGGAGGCAGAAGTGGGTTTTTTGTTGCCACCAAGTTTTGGGGCAAGATGGAGATAAGAAGTCAGATTTTTGGTTGCCACCATCAGGTTTTACATAGAAATGAAGACAGAAGTGGGTTTTTTGGTTGCCACCATCGTGTTTTGGGTTGAGATGGACATAAGAAGTCAGGTTTTTGTTGCCACCATCAAGTTTTTTGGTTGAAATGAAGACAGAAGTGGGGTTTTTGGTTGCCACCATCATGTTTGGGGGCAAGATGGAGATAAGAAGGCAGGTTTTTGGTTGCCACCATCAGGTTTTGGGTTGAAATGGACATAAGAAGTCAGGTTTTTGGTTGCCACCATCATGTTTTGGGTTGAGATTGAGCCAGAAGTGGGTTTTTTGTTGCCACCATCAAGTTTTGGAGCAAGATGGAGATAAGAAGTCAGATTTTTGGTTGCCACCATCAGGTTTTGCGTAGAAATGAAGACAGAAGTGGGTTTTTTGGTTGCCACCATCGTGTTTTGGGTTGAGATGGACGCAAGAGGTCAGGTTTTTGTTGCCATCATCAAGTTTTTTGGTTGAAATGAAGACAGAAGTGGGGTTTTTGGTTGCCACCATTGTGTTTTGGGTTGAGATGGAGCCAGAAGTGGGTGTTTTGGTTGCCACCATCAAGTTTTGGGGCAAGATGGAGCCAGAAGTGGGTTTTTTGGTTGCCACCATCGTGTTTTGGGTTGAGATGGACATAAGAAGTCAGGTTTTTGTTGCCACCATCAAGTCTTTGGTTGAAATGAAGACAGAAGTGGGGTTTTTTTGGTTGCCACCATCATGTTTTGGGTTGAGATGGAGCCAGAAGTGGGGGTTTTGTTGCCACCATCAAGTTTAGG
Organism: Tapera naevia; assembly: GCA_033556795.1. Lineage (NCBI taxonomy): Eukaryota > Metazoa > Chordata > Aves > Cuculiformes > Neomorphidae > Tapera > Tapera naevia. The sequence goes on along the minus strand of JAUMJJ010000133.1, from coordinate 30,676 downwards.
AGCAAGATGGACATAGAAGTCAGATTTTTGGTTGCCACCATCAGGTTTTGCGTAGAAATGAAGACAGAAGTGGGTTTTTTGGTTGCCACCATCGTGTTTTAGGTTGAGATGAAGACAGAAGTGGGGTTTTTGGTTGCCACCATCATGTTTGGGGGCAAGATGGAGACAGAAGGCAGGATTTTTTGGTTTCCACCATCATATTTTGGGTTCAGATTGAGCCAGAAGTGGGTGTTTTGGTTGCCACCATCATGTTTTGGGGCAAGATGGACGTAAGAAGTCAGGTTTTTGGTTGCCACCATCAGGTTTTGCGTAGAAATGAAGACAGAAGTGGGTTTTTTGGTTGCCACCATCGTGTTTTGGGTTGAGATGGACATAAGAAGTCAGGTTTTTGTTGCCACCATCAAGTCTTTGGTTGAAATGAAGACAGAAGTGGGGTTTTTGGTTGCCACCATCGTGTTTTGGGTTGAGATGGAGCCAGAAGTGGGTTTTTTGTTGCCACCAAGTTTTGGGGCAAGATGGAGATAAGAAGTCAGATTTTTGGTTGCCACCATCAGGTTTTACATAGAAATGAAGACAGAAGTGGGTTTTTTGGTTGCCACCATCGTGTTTTGGGTTGAGATGGACGCAAGAGGTCAGGTTTTTGTTGCCACCATCAAGTTTTTTGGTTGAAATGAAGACAGAAGTGGGGTTTTTGGTTGCCACCATCATGTTTGGGGGCAAGATGGAGATAAGAAGGCAGGTTTTTGGTTGCCACCATCAGGTTTTGGGTTGAGATGGAGCCAGAAGTGGGGTTTTTTGGTTGCCCCCCCTCCCCGTGGCCCTACGCCTGGCACGGTGGGACGTCGCTGATGGCCCAGCACCGCTTGACGCCAGCATGGACGCCCACCACGGCCCGGCTGCGCGCCCACCCCGTGACGGCCACGCGGTGCCGTTGGCCGTCTTCAAAGTGCCGGGTGAGGCGGGCGGTGAAGGGGACGTGGAGGTCCAAGCGTTGGCCCTCCAGGGCCACCTCGCACGCCGTCCTGGCCTCCACCTTCTTCTTCACCACGTGGCTGTGGACAACGTACTCGCTGCTGCTGCCTCCGCCCAACCAAGCGATGGTGGTGGTGGAGTTGGTTCCCACCCAATCCGTCCCGTTGAAGGCCAAGATTGGGGCTTCCAAGACACCACGGACGGTGGCAAAGATCCTCTGGTCCATCGTCCAATCGTGTTCCACCTCGGTGGCCTCCTCCAAGGTGACCTCTTTGGGCGCCGCCCAGCAGCCCTCGTTCCTCAGCGTGCTCTTCATCAAGGTGACCTCTTCCCTTTGCTCCACCGCGCCGGTGCCGTTGTAGAGGACGTCGGAGATGGTGACGTTGGCCAAGCCCTTCTTGACCACCAAGGCTTGGTACCACTTGTACCAGACCTCCTCGCCGTCCACCATCATGAAGGCCGCCCTCTGCTGCTTGGAGATCTTCCCCAAGCCGTAGAAGGTCCTCCCGACGAAGACGTCGACGGATGGACAACCTTCCACGGCGTTCTCGGGGACCCCTCCGAAGGAGTCGTCCACCCAATCCAACACCTCCAAACCCCCCACGTTGACCAAGACCTTGAAGCTGGAGGTTCTCAGCACCCGTTCGCCGTAGGGGAAGAAGCAGAAAGGACCTCTGGTGGGGACGAAGGCCCCGGTGTTGCAGCCGAGCTCCGGCGTCGAGCAGACCATCTCCAACCTCTTGGCGTAGGGGTTCCAGTTGGAGACGGCGTCGGTGGGGACCTTGCCCTCAAAAGCCACCCACTTCAGGTAGGAAGGTGGTGGCTCCTCACCTCGCTTCCTCCGGGCTGAGGTCCAGCTGGTGGCTGTGGGGGACAAAAACGAGGTGGGTTGGGGAAAGAAGAGGTCTCCATCCTTCTTCCAAGCTGCTGGAGAGAGGTCCTGAAGAGATCTTCGCCGTTGGTTGGGTCTTCTCAAGACAGGGTTGGCCAAGGAAAGCGTGGAGTTGGGAGAGACCTCAAGGCCCATCCAGTTCCATGGGCAAGGAGGGCTCCCACGGGTTCAGGGGGAGGTTCCAAGGCCTTGGATATCTCCAGGTTGGCCAAGGTTGAGTCCAGTGGTGGTGCCACTGGGACCACGTCTTGGAGAAGTAATGGAAGGGGAGGGAGAGAACGGGGGAGGAACAACCCTGGAGACACCAGGGGTGGTGAAGAAGAATGAGGAGATGCTCAAAGGGCGAGGGGAGAGGGTCCAGTACAGCCTGTGGAGGGACAACCCGGGTGCAGGTGGACCCTGAAGGAGCCACCTTGGACCAGGTTCATCCTCAAGGAGCCACCTTGGAGCAGGTTGATCCCCAAGGACCATAACCCATGGAGAACCCACCCTGGAGCAGGTTCATCCTGCAGGACCACAACCCATGGGAAGGAGCCACCTTGGAGCAGGTTCATCCTCAAGGACCCACCTTGGAGCAGGTTCGTCCTCAAGGACCATAACCCATGGAGAACCCACCCTGGGGCAAGTTCATCCTCAAGGAGCCACCTTGGACCAGATTCATCTTGAAGGACCATAACCCATGGAGAACCCACCCTGGAGCAGGTTCATCCTGCAGGACCACAACCCATGGGAAGGACCCACCTTGGAGCAGGTTCATCCTCAAGGACCCACCTTGGAGCAGGTTCCTCCTCAAAGACCATAACCCATGGAGAACCCACCCTGGGGCAGGTTCATCCTGAAGGACCCACCCTGGGGCAAGTTCATCCTCAAGGAGCCACCTTGGAGCAGGTTCGTCCTCAAGGACCATAACCGATGGAGAACCCACGCCGGACCAGGTTCTCCCTCAAGGACCACTGTCCATGGGAAGGACACACGTTGGAGCAGGTTCATCCTCAGGGACCATAACCCATGGAGAACCCACCTTGGATCAGGTTCATCCTGAAGGACCACAACCCATGGGAAGGAGCCACCTTGGAGCAGGTTCATCCTGAAGGACCATAACCCATGGAGAACCCACCTTGGACCAGGTTCATCCTGAAGGACCCACCTTGGACCAGGTTCATCCTGAAGGAGCCACCTTGGAGCAGGTTCTTCCTGAAGGACCATAACCCATGGAGAACCCACCCTGGACTAGGTTCATCCTGCAGGACCACAACCCATGGGAAGGACCCACCTTGGAGCAGGTTCATCCCCAAGGACCATAACCCATGGAGAACCAACCCCGGACCAGGTTCTCCCTCAAGGACCACTGTCCATGGGAAGGACCCACCTTGGAGCAGGTTCCTCCTCAGGGACCATAACCCATGGAGAACCCACCCTGGAGCAGGTTCATCCTGAAGGACCCATCTTAGAGCAGGTTCCTCCCATGGGAAGGACCCACCTTGGACCAGGCTCATCCTGAAGGACCCACATTGGACCAGGTTCATCCTGAAGGACCATCCCTGGATCAAGTTTATCCTGCAGGACCACAACCCATGGGAAGGACCCACCTTGAAGCAGGTTCTTCCTGAAGGACCATAACCCATGGAGAACCCACCTTGGAGCAGGTTCATCCCCAAGGACCACAACCCATGGAGAACCCACCCTGGACTAGGTTCATCCTGAAGGACCACAACCCATGGGAAGGACCCACCTTGGACCAGGCTCATCCTGAAGGAGCCTCCTTGGAGCAGGTTCTTCCTGAAGGACCATAACCCATGGAGAACCCACCCTGGAGCAGGTTCATCCTGAAGGACCCACCTTGGATCAGGTTCATCCTGAAGGACCATAACCCATGGGAAGGACCCACCTTGGAGCAGGTTCATCCTGAAGGACCATAACCCATGGAGAACCCACCTTGGACCAGGTTCATCCTGAAGGACCCACCTTGGACCAGGTTCATCCTGAAGGAGCCACCTTGGAGCAGGTTCTTCCTGAAGGACCATAACCCATGGAGAACCCACCCTGGACTAGGTTCATCCTGCAGGACCACAACCCATGGGAAGGACCCACCTTGGAGCAGGTTCATCCCCAAGGACCATAACCCATGGAGAACCAACCCCGGACCGGGTTCTCCCTCAAGGACCACTGTCCATGGGAAGGACCCACCTTGGAGCAGGTTCCTCCTCAGGGACCATAACCCATGGAGAACCCACCCTGGAGCAGGTTCATCCTGAAGGACCCATCTTAGAGCAGGTTCCTCCCATGGGAAGGACCCACCTTGGACCAGGCTCATCCTGAAGGACCCACCTTGGACCAGGTTCATCCTGAAGGACCATCCCTGGATAAAGTTTATCCTGCAGGACCACAACCCATGGGAAGGACCCACCTTGGAGCAGGTTCTTTCTGAAGGACCATAACCCATGGAGAACCCACCTTGGAGCAGGTTCATCCCCAAGGACCATAACCCATGGAGAACCAACCCCGGACCAGGTTCTCCCTCAAGGACCACTGTCCATGGGAAGGACCCACCTTGGAGCAGGTTCCTCCTCAGGGACCATAACCCATGGAGAACCCACCCTGGGGCAGGTTCATCCTGAAGGACCCACCTTGAATCAGGTTCATCCTGAAGGACCATAACCCATGGGAAGGACCCACCTTGGACCAGGTTCATCCTCAAGGACCATAACCCATGGAGAACCCACCTTGGGGCAGGTTCATCCTGAAGGACCCACCTTGGACCAGGTTCATCCTCAAGGACCCACCTTGGAGCAGGTTCTTTCTGAAGGACCATAACCCATGGAGAACCCACCCTGGACTAGGTTCATCCTGAAGGACCACAACCCATGGGAAGGACCCACCTTGGACCAGGCTCATCCTGAAGGTCCCACCTTGGAGCAGGTCCATCTTCAAGGCCCATAACCCATGGAGAACCTGGAGCAGGTTCCCCCTGAAGGACCCTCAACCCCTGAGCTTTCCGATCTCCTCCCCGTCCCACGGGAGAGAGCGACTGGGTGGGCACCTCCCACCCCCAGCGGAGCCCCCGACTCACCTGGAGCCCCCAGGGACCTCCTTCCCACCGCTCCCACCGCTCCGGTGTCCGCATCTCCACAGCTTCCTCCCTGGAGGAAGAGGACGGTGGCCATGACGAGGAGCTGGGGAGAAGAACCAGAGTGGTGTCACCGTTCCCACCACCCGTTCCCGGGCCCTGCTGGTGCCTCCATGACCACAGCCCAAGGTCAGGGAGATCCATCCCAAAGTCATGAAGATCCATCCCAAAGTCATGAAGATCCATCCCAAAGTCATGGAGATCCCTCCAAGGTCATGGAGATCCAACCCAAAGTCATGGAGATCCCTCCAAGGTCATGGAGATCCAACCCAAAGTCATGGAGATCCAACACAAAGTCATGGAGATCCATCCCAAGGTCAGGGAGATCCAACCCAAGGTCAGGGAGATCCAACCCAAGGTCATGGAGATCCCTCCCAAGGTCATGGAGATCCCTCCCAAGGTCGTGGAGATCCCTCCCAAGGTCGTGGAGATTCAACCCAAGGTCATGGTGATCCAATCTGAAGTCATGGAGATCCCCCCAAGGTCATAGAGATCCCTCCCAAGGTCATGGAGATCCCTTCAAGGTCATGGAGATCCATCCCAAGGTCAGGGAGATCCATCCCAAGGTCATGGAGATCCATCCCAAGGTCATGGAGATCCAACCCAAAGTCATGGAGATCCCTCCCAAGGTCATGGAGATCCCTCCAAGGTCATGGAGATCCAACACAAGATCATGGAGATCCATCCCAAAGTCATTGAGATCCCTCCCAAGGTCATGGAGATCCATCCCAAGGTCAGGGAGATCCCTCCCAAGGCCGTGGAGATCCCTCCCAAGGCCGTGGAGATCCCTCCCAAGGTCATGGAGATCCAACCCAAGGTCATGGAAATCCCTCCCAAGGTCAGGGAGATCCATCCCAAGGTCAGGGAGATCCAACCCAAAGTCATGGAAATCCCTCCCAAGGTCATGGAGATCCCTCCCAAGGTCCAGGAGATCCAACACAAGGTCATGGAGATCCCCCCAAAGTGATGGAGATCCATCCCAAGGTCAGGGAGATCCTTCCCAATGTCATGAAGATCCAACCCAAAGTCGTGGAGATCCAACAGAAAGTCATGGAGATCCATCCCAAGGTCATGGAAATCCATCCCAAGGTCAGGGACATCCAACCCAAGGTCATGGAGATCCCTCCCAAGGTCATGGAGATTCAACCCAAGGTCATGGTGATCCAATCCGAAGTCATGGAGATACCCCCAAGGTCATAGAGATCCCTCCAAGGTCATGGAGATCCAACACAAGGTCATGGAGATCCATCCCAAAGTCATTGAGATCCCTCCCAAGGTCATGGAGATCCCTTCAAGGTCATGGAGATCCATCCCAAGGTCAGGGAGATCCAACCCAAAGTCGTGGAGATCCCTCCCAAGGCTGTGGAGATCCAACCCAAGGTCATGGAAATCCCTCCCAAGGTCATGGAGATCCCTCCCAAGGTCATGGAAATCCCTCCCAAGGTCAGGGAGATCCAACCCAAGGTCATGGAGATCCCTCCCAAGGTCATGGAAATCCCTCCCAAGGTCATGTAGATCCAACCCAAAGTCATGGAGATCCAACACAAGATCATGGAGATCCCCCCAAGGTCATGGAGATCCCTCCCAAGGTCATGGAGATCCCTCCAAGGTCCCCTTGGCCATGGGGTTGCTTTTGGGTTAAAATCCTGCCCTTTTGGGATTGCCCCACCTTTAATTTTTAACCAAGTTGGGAAAAACATCCTTTGCTCCTCTTTTATTTCCCCATTTCATTCCATTTATTTCCTTATTTGATTCATTATTCCATTAATTATTCCATTAATTATTCAATTCATCAATTATTACCCACCCAACCCCCCCCCCCAAGCCCCAAATTAGCCCAGTTTTCCCCCAAAATGGTTCAAAAGGCCCAAATCCCCCCAAACCGGGGCTCCCCTACCTCGCGTCCACCCATCCCGCGGCCGCTCCGGAGGCTGCGATTAAGAGATTAATAAAGAGATTAATTAGTGATTAATGTCATTAGCGCCTCCCCCTTCCCCCCCCCAGCGGCCTCGTCCCCCTCCCAGCAACCCCTTCTCCGCATTTTTGGGGTCAAATCTGAGCATTTTGGGTTCTCCTGGATGATCTGGTCACGATCCATGAGGGTCCAATGTCCAACTCGGCATTTTTTGGGGTTAAATCCAAGGATTTTTGGGGTCAAATCCAACCAATTTGGGTTCTCCGGGATGATTTGGCCCCGATCCATTGGGTCCCAAATGCCTGGAGTCGCATTTTTGGGGCTAAAAGCAAGGATTTGGGGTTCTCTGGGATGGTTTGGCCCCGATCCATAGGGTCCCCAATGCCCAACTCGGCATTTTTAGGGTTAAATCCAAGGATTTTTGGGGTCAAATCCAACCAATTTAGGTTCCCCTGGATGATTTGGCCCCGATCCATAGGGTCCCAATTGCCCAGATCTTCATTTCTGGGGTTAAATCAAAGGATTTTGGGGTCAAATCCAAACATTTTGGGGTTCTCCTGGATGACCCAGCCGTGATCCATAGGGGTCCAATTGCCCAACTCCATATTTTTGGGGCTAAATCCAAGCATTTTGGGTTCTCCGGGATGATTTGGACCCGATCCATAGGGTCCCAAATGCCCAACTCGGGATTTTTGGGGTTAAATCCAAGGATTTTGGGGGTCAAATCCGACCAATTTGGGTTCTCCTTGATGATTTGGCCCCGATCCATAGGGTCCCGATTGCCCAGATCTTCATTTTGGGGTTAAATCTAAGGGTTTGGGGCTAAATCCAAGCATTTTGGGTTCTCCGGGATGATTTGGCCCTGATCCATTGGGTCTCAAATGCCTGGAGTCACGTTTTTGGGGCTAAAAGGAAGGATTTTGGGTTCCCCTGGATGGTTTGGCCAAATCCATAGGGTCCCAAATGCCCAACTTGGCCTTTTTGGGGCTAAACCCAAGCATTTTGTGTTCCTGTGGATGATTTGGCCCTGATCCATAGGGGCCCAAATGCCCAGATCTTCATTTTTAGGGTTAAATCCAAGGATTTTGGGGTCAAATCCAAACATTTTGGGGTTCTCCTGGATGACCCAGCCGTGATCCATAGGGGTCCAATTGCCCAACTCCACATTTTTGGGGCTAAATCCAAGCATTTTGGGTTCTCCGGGATGATTTGGACCCGATCCATAGGGTCCCAAATGCACAATTCGGGATTTTTGGGGTTAAATCCAAGGATTTTGGGGTCAAATCCGACCAATTTGGGTTCTCCGGGATGATTTGGCCCCGATCCATAGGGTTCTCAAATGCCCAACTCGGCATTTTTGGGGTTAAATCCAGGTATTTTGGGGTCAAATCCAACCAATTTGGGTTTTTCGGGATGATTTGAAGATGATCCGTAGGGTCCCAAATGACCAACTTGGCTTTTGGGGCTAAATCCGAGGATTTTGGGTTCTCCGGGATGATTTGGCCCCGATCCACAGGGTCCCAATTCCCAGATCTTCATTTTGGGGCTAAATCAAAGGATTTTGGGTTCTCCTGGATGATTTTGCCCTGATCCATAGGGTCCCGAAAGCCCAGATCTGCATTTTGGGGGTTAAATCTAAGGATTTTGGGGCTAAATCCAAGCATTTTGGGTTCTCCTGGTTGATCTCATCAAGATCCATAGGGTCCCAATGCCCAACTTGGCCTTTTTGGGGCTAAATCCAACCAATTTGGGTTCTCCTGGATGACTTGAAGATGATCCATAGGGTCCCAAATGCCTGGAGTCGCATTTTTGGGGCTAAAAGCAAGGATTTTGGGATCCCCTGGATGATTTGGCCCCGATCCATAGGGTCCCAATGCCCAGATCTTCATTTTGGGGTTAAATCCAAGGATTTTGGGGTCAAATCCAACCAATGTGGGTTTTCCGGGATGATTTGGCCCCGATCCATTGGGTCCCAAATGCCTGGAGTCGCGTTTTTGGGGCTAAAAGGAAGGATTTTGGGTTCCCCTGGATGGTTTGGCCAAATCCATAGGGTCCCAAATGCCCAACTTGGCCTTTTTGGGGCTAAACCCAAGCATTTTGGGTTCCTGAGGATGGTTTGGCCCTGATCCATAGGGGCCCAAATGCCCAGATCTGCATTTTTGGGGTTAAATCAAAGGATTTTGGGGTCAAATCCAAACATTTTGGGGTTCTCCTGGATGACCCAGCCGTGATCCATAGGGGTCCAATTGCCCAACTCCACATTTTTGGGGCTAAATCCGACCAATTTGGATTCTCCTTGATGATTTGGCCCCGATCCATAGGGTTCTCAAATGTCCAACTCGGCATTTTTAGGGTTAAATCCAAGTATTTTGGGGTCAAATCCAACCAATTTGGGTTCTCCTGGATGACTTGAAGATGATCCATAGGGTCCCAAATGCCTGGAGTCTCATATTTGGGGCTAAAAGCAAGGATTTGGGGATCCCCTGGATGGTTTGGCCCCGATCCATAGGGTCCCGATTGCCCAGATCTTCATTTTGGGATTGAATCAAAGGATTTTGGGGCAAAATTCAAGCATTTTGGATTCTCCTGTTTGTTCTCATCAAGATCCATAGGGTCCCAATGCCCAACCTGGCCTTTTTGGGGCTAAATCCAAGTATTTTGGGGTCAAATCCGACCAATTTGTGTTCTCCTTGATGATTTGGCCCCGATCCATAGGGTCCCAAATGCCCAACTCGGCATCTTTAGGGTTAAATCCAGGTATTTTGGGGTCAAATCCAAACTTTTTGGGGTTTTCCGGGATAACTCAGCCGTGATCCATTGGGTGCCAAATGCCTGGAGTCGCATTTTTGGGGCTAAAAGCAAGGATTTGGGGATCCCCTGGATGGTTTGGCCCCGATCCATAGGGTCCCGATTGCCCAGATCTTCATTTTGGGATTGAATCAAAGGATTTTGGGGCTAAATCCAAGCATTTTGGGTTCTCCGGGATGATCTGGTCACGATCCATAGGGTCCCCAATGCCCAACTTGGCCTTTTTGGGGCTAAATCCAAGGATTTTGGGGTCAAATCCAACCAATTTGGGTTCTCCGGGATGATTTGGCCCCGATCCATAGGGTCCCAAATGCCTGGAGTCGCGTTTTTGGGGCTAAAAGGAAGGATTTTGGGATCCCCTGGATGGTTTGGCCAAATCCATAGGGTCCCAAATGCCCAACTTGGCCTTTTTGGGGCTAAACCCAAGCATTTTGGGTTCCTGTGGATGGTTTGGCCCTGATCCATAGGGGCCCGAATGCCCAGATCTTCATTTTTGGGGTTAAATCAAAGGATTTTAGGGTCAAATCCAAACATTTTGGGGTTCTCCTGGATGACCCAGCCGTGATCCATAGGGGTCCAATTGCCCAACTCCATATTTTTGGGGCTAAATCCAAGCATTTTGGGTTCTCCGGGATGATTCGGCCCCGATCCATAGGGTTCTCAAATGCCCAACTCGGCATTTTTGGGGTTAAATCCAGGCATTTTGGGGTCAAATCCACAGGGTCCCAATTCCCAGATCTTCATTTTGGGGCTAAATCAAAGGATTTTGGGTTCTCCTGGATGATTTTGCCCCGATCCATAGGGTCCCGAAAGCCCAGATCTGCATTTTGAGGGTTAAATCTAAGGATTTTGGGGCTAAATCCAAGCATTTTGGGTTCTCCTGGTTGATCTCATCAAGATCCATAGGGTCCCAAATGCCCAACTTGGCCTTTTTGGGTCTAAATCCAACCAATTTGGGTTCTCCTGGATGACTTGAAGATGATCCATAGGGTCCCAAATGCCTGGAGTCGCATTTTTGGGGCTAAAAGCAAGGATTTTGGGATCCCCTGGATGATTTGGCCCCGATCCATAGGGTCCCAATGCCCAGATCTTCATTTTGGGGTTAAATCCAAGGAATTTGGGGTCAAATCCAACCAATTTGGGTTCTCCGGGATGATTTGGCCCCGATCCATTGGGTCCCAAATGCCTGGAGTCGCGTTTTTGGGGCTAAATCCAAGGATTTTGGGTTCCCCTGGATGGTTTGGCCCTGATCCATAGGGTCCCAAATGCCCAACTTGGCCTTTTTGGGGCTAAACCCAAGCATTTTGGGTTCCTCAGGATGGTTTGGCCCTGATCCATTGGGTCCCGAATGCCTGGAGTCGCGTTTTTGGGGCTAAAAGGAAGGATTTTGGGTTCCCCTGGATGGTTTGGCCAAATCCATAGGGTCCTGATTGCCCAACTTGGCCTTTTTGGGGCTAAACCCAAGCATTTTGTGTTCCTGAGGATGGTTTGGCCCTGATCCATAGGGGCCCAAATGCCCAGATCTTCATTTTTGGGGTTAAATCAAAGGATTTTGGGGTCAAATCCAAACATTTTGGGGTTCTCCTGAATGACCCAGCCGTGATCCATAGGGGTCCAATTGCCCAACTCCACATTTTTGGGGCTAAATCCGACCAATTTGGCTTCTCCTTGATGATTTGGCCCCGATCCATAGGGTTCTCAAATGCCCAACTCGGCATTTTTAGGGTTAAATCCAAGTATTTGGGGTCAAATCCAACCAATTTGGGTTCTCCAGGATGACTTGAAGATGATCCATAGGGTCCCAAATGCCTGGAGTCTCATATTTGGGGCTAAAAGGAAGGATTTTGGGATTCCCCTGGATGATTTGGCCCCGATCCATAGGGTCCCAATGCCCAGATCTTCATTTTTGGGGTTAAATCTAAAGATTTTGGGGCTAAATCCAAGTATTTTGGGGTCAAATCCGACCAATTTGTGTTCTCCTTGATGATTTGGCCCCGATCCATAGGGTCCCAAATGCCCAACTCAGCATTTTTAGGGTTAAATCCAGGTATTTTGGGGTCAAATCCAAACTTTTTGGGGTTGTCCGGGATAACTCAGCCGTGATCCATTGGGTGCCAAATGCCTGGAGTCGCATTTTTGGGGCTAAAAGCAAGGATTTGGGGATCCCCTGGATGGTTTGGCCCCGATCCATAGGGTCCCGATTGCCCAGATCTTCATTTTGGGATTGAATCAAAGGATTTGGGGCTAAATCCAAGCATTTTGGGTTCTCCGGGATGATCTGGTCACGATCCATAGGGTCCCAATGCCCAACTCGGAATTTTTGGGGCTAAATCCAAGGATTTTGGGGTCAAATCCAACCAATTTGGGTTCTCCGGGATGATTTGGCCCTGATCCATAGGGCCCCAATGGCCAGAGCTGCATTTTTGGGGTTAAATGTAAGGATTTTGGGGCTAAATCCAAGCATTTTGGGTTCTCCTGGTTGATCTCATCAAGATCCATAGGGTCCCAATGCCCAACTTGGCCTTTTTGGGGCTAAATCCAAGGATTTTGGGGTCAAATCCAACCAATTTGGGTTCTCCGGGATGATTTGGCCCCGATCCATAGGGTCCCAAATGCCTGGAGTCGCGTTTTTGGGGCTAAAAGGAAGGATTTTGGGATCCCCTGGATGGTTTGGCCAAATCCATAGGGTCCCAAATGCCCAACTTGGCCTTTTTGGGGCTAAACCCAAGCATTTTGGGTTCCTGTGGATGGTTTGGCCCTGATCCATAGGGGCCCAAATGTCCAGATCTTCATTTTTAGGGTTAAATCCAAGGATTTTGGGGTCAAATCCAAACATTTTGGGGTTCTCCTGGATGACCCAGCCGTGATCCATAGGGGTCCAATTGCCCAACTCCATATTTTTGGGGCTAAATCCAAGCATTTTGGGTTCTCCGGGATGATTTGGACCCGATCCATAGGGTCCCAAATGCACAATTCGGGATTTTTGGGGTTAAATCCAAGGATTTTGGGGTCAAATCCGACCAATTTGGGTTCTCCGGGATGATTTGGCCCCGATCCATAGGGTTCTCAAATGCCCAACTTGGCATTTTTGGGGTTAAATCCAGGCATTTTGGGGTCAAATCCAACCAATTTGGGTTTTTCGGGATGATTTGAAGATGATCCATAGGTCCCAAATGACCAACTTGGCTTTTGGGGCTAAATCCGAGGATTTTGGGTTCTCCGGGATGATTTGGCCCCGATCCACAGGGTCCCAATTCCCAGATCTTCATTTTGGGGCTAAATCAAAGGATTTTGGGTTCTCCTGGATGATTTTGCCCTGATCCATAGGGTCCCGAAAGCCCAGATCTGCATTTTGGGGGTTAAATCTAAGGATTTTGGGGCTAAATCCAAGCATTTTGGGTTCTCCTGGTTGATCTCATCAAGATCCATAGGGTCCCAAATGCCCAACTTGGCCTTTTTGGGTCTAAATCCAACCAATTTGGGTTCTCCTGGATGACTTGAAGATGATCCATAGGGTCCCAAATGACTGGAGTCGCATTTTTGGGGCTAAAAGCAAGGATTTTGGGATCCCCTGGATGATTTGGCCCCGATCCATAGGGTCCCAATGCCCAGATCTTCATTTTGGGGTTAAATCCAAGGAATTTGGGGTCAAATCCAACCAATTTGGGTTCTCTGGGATGATTTGGCCCCGATCCATTGGGTCCCAAATGCCTGGAGTCGCGTTTTTGGGGCTAAAAGGAAGGATTTTGGGATCCTCTGGATGGTTTGGCCAAATCCATAGGGTCCTGATTGCCCAACTTGGCCTTTTTGGGGCTAAACCCAAGCATTTTGTGTTCCTGAGGATGGTTTGGCCCTGATCCATAGGGGCCCAAATGCCCAGATCTTCATTTTTGGGGTTAAATCAAAGGATTTTGGGGTCAAATCCAAACATTTTGGGGTTCTCCTGAATGACCCAGCCGTGATCCATAGGGGTCCAATTGCCCAACTCCACATTTTTGGGGCTAAATCCGACCAATTTGGGTTCTCCTTGATGATTTGGCCCCGATCCATAGAGTCCCAAATGCCCAACTCAGCATTTTTAGGGTTAAATCCGAGGATTTTGGGGTCAAATCCAACCAATTTGGGTTCTCCTGGATGACTTGAAGATGATCCATAGGGTCCCAAATGCCTGGAGTCTCATATTTGGGGCTAAAAGCAAGGATTTTGGGATCCCCTGGATGATTTGGCCCTGATCCATGGGGTCCCAATGCCCAGAGCTTCATTTTTGGGGTTAAATCTAAAGATTTTGGGGCAAAATTCAAGCATTTTGGATTCTCCTGTTTGTTCTCATCAAGATCCATAGGGTCCCAATGCCCAACTTGGCCTTTTTAGGGTTAAATCCAAGTATTTTGGGGTCAAATCCGACCAATTTGTGTTCTCCTTGATGGTTTGGCCCCGATCCATAGGGTCCCGATTGCCCAGATCTTCATTTTGGGATTCAATCAAAGGATTTTGGGGCTAAATCCAAGCATTTTGGGTTCTCCGGGATGATCTGATCACGATCCATAGGATCCCCAATGCCCCCCTCGGCATTTTTGGGGTTAAATCCAAGGATTTTGGGGTCAAATCCAACCAATTTGGGTTCTCCTGGATGACTTGAAGATGATCCATAGGGTCCCAAATGCCTGGAGTCGCGTTTTTGGGGCTAAAAGGAAGGATTTGGGGTTCCCCTGGATGGTTTGGCCCCGATCCATAGGGTCCCAAATGCCCAACTTGGCCTTTTTGGGGCTAAACCCAAGCATTTTGTGTTCCTGAGGATGATTTGGCCCCGATCCATAGGGGCCCAAATGCCTGGAGTCTCTTATTTGGGGCGAAAAGCAAGGATTTTGGGATCCCCTGGATGATTTGGCCCTGATCCATAGGGTCCCAATGCCCAGATCTTCATTATTGGGGTTAAATCTAAGGATTTTGGGGCAAAATTCAAGCATTTTGGATTCTCCTGTTTGTTCTCATCAAGATCCATAGGGTCCCAATGCCCAACTTGGCCTTTTTGGGGCTAAATCCAAGTATTTTGGGGTCAAATCCGACCAATTTGTGTTCTCCTTGATGATTTGTCCCCGATCCATAGGGTCCCAAATGCCCAACTTGGCATTTTTTAGGGTTAAATCCGAGGATTTTGGGGTCAAATTCAACCAATTTGGGTTCCCCTGGATGATTTGGCCCCAATCCATAGGGTCCCAAATGCCTGGAGTCACATTTTTGGGGCTAAAAGCAAGGAATTTGGGTTCCTCTGGATGATTTGGCCCCGATCCATAGGGTCCCGATTGCCCAGAGCTTCATTTTTGGGGCTAAATCCAAGCATTTTGGGGTTCCCCTGGATGATTTATCCGTGGTCTCTGAGCAATTCCCACCCGAACTCAGCTCCCACCTCACCTCGGCTCCTCTTTTCCCATAAATCCTTATTTTTGGGGTCCTTTTCCGCCTTTTTGGGTCCTTTTTGTCCTTTTTTGGGTCCTTTTCCACCTTGTTTGGGTCCTTTTCGTCCTTTTTTGGGTCCTTTTCCACCTTTTTTGGGTCCTTTTGGTCCTTTTTGGGGTCTCTTTTCGACCCAAGCGGTGTTTTCCGAGCTCACCTGGGGCCACTCGGCCGCGGGAGCCCAGGGAAAGGGCAAAGTCTGCCCAAAAATGCAAATAAACCCAAAAATATCGGGAAAAAAATCCCGGAGGAGGTGCCAATTTTTGGAATTTTGCCATTTTTGTGCTTTTTTGCAAGAATTTTGTGCTGGGGGGGGGAGGGGCGGCGCTAAAAAAATGGTGGTTTGAGACCCCAAAAAGGCCATCGGGAGGTCCCCCCGACCCAAATTGGCTCCTTTTAGCCCTAAAAACCACTCAGAAACGGGGATTATTGGGAAAAAAACCCATAAATCCCGATTTTTCCCCATTCTGGGAAAAGAAATTCAGTTTTTTAAAGTATAATTGAAATTTTCTGCTTCAAATTTGAAAATTGGAGCCAAATCCTCCCTTTTCCAGGATGTTAAAAAATTTTTTAAATAAAATCCACATTTTCTGCATAAAATGTGAAAATTGGAGCAAAATTTGTGCATTTGCAGGAGGTGAAATTCAGCCCCAAAATCCACATCAGATTCAGAAATTTGGGGAATTTCACCCCAAATTTTGAGGTTTTCTACCCCAAAAAAATCTCATAAATCCCAATTTTTCCCCATTCTGGGAAAACAAATAAAGTTTTTGAAGCATAATTGAAATTTTCTGCTTCAAATTTGTAAATTAAAGCCAAATCCTCCCTTTTCCAGGATGTTAAAAAAAATCAGCCCCAAAATCACCGTCGGATGCAGAATTTTGGGGCTTTTTTCCCCAAATTTGGGGGTTTCCCAAAACAAAAATCCCCAAAACCCCCGATTTTTCCCCATTCTGGGTAAAGAAAAACCTAAATTTTTTAATAAAATCCACATTTTCTGCTTAAAATGTGAAAATTGGAGCAAAATTTGCGCATTTCCAGGAGGTGAAATTCAGCCCCAAAATCCACATCAGATGCAGAAATTTGGAGACTTTCACCCCAATTTTAGGGTTTTTCCCCCCAAAAAAATCTCATAATCCCCATTTTTTCCCCATTTTCGGAAAATAAAACATTTTTTGAAGCATAATTGAAATTTTCTGCTTCAAATTTGAAAATTGGAGCCAAATCCTCCCTTTTCCAGGATGTTAAAAAAAATCAGCCCCAAAATCCCCATCAGATGCAGAATTTTGGGGATTTTTCCCCAAATTTGAGGCTTTCCTGAAAAAAATCCCAGTTTTTCCCCATTCTGGGTAAACAAAACCCTCAATTTTTTAAATAAAATCCACATTTTTGGCTTAAAATGTGAAAATTGGAGCAAAATTTGCGCATTTCCAGGAGGTGAAATTCAGCCCCAAAATCCACATCAAATGCAGAAATTTGGGGACTTTCACCCAAATTCCAGGGTTTCCCCCCCAAAAAAATCTCATAAATCCCAATTTTTCCCCATTCTAGGAAAACAAATAATTATTTTCAAATATAATTGAAATTTTCTGCTTCAAATTTGAAAATTGGAGCCAAATCCTCCCTTTTCAAGGATGATAAAAAATCAGCCCCAAAATCCCCATCGGATGCAGAATTTTGGGGCTTTTTCCCCAAATTTGGGGGTTTCCCAAAACAAAAATCCCCAAAACCCCCGATTTTTCCCCATTCTGGGTAAACAAAAACCTCAATTTTTTAATAAAATCCACATTTTCTGCTTAACATGTGAAAATTGGAGCAAAATTTGTGCATTTCCAGGAGGTGAAATTCAGCCCCAAAATCCACATCAGATGCAGAAATTTGGGGACTTTCACCCCAAATTCCAGGTTTCTCCCCCAAAAAATCTCATAAATCCCAAATTTTCCCCAACCTGGGAAAACAAATAATTATTTTTAAATATAATTGAAATTTTCTGCTTCAAATTTGAAAATTGGAGCCAAATCCTCCCTTTTCAAGGATGATAAAAAATCAGCCCCAAAATCCCCGTCAGATGCAGAATTTTTGGGATTTTTTCCCCAAATTTGGGGGTTTCCCAAAACAAAAATCCCAAAACCCCTGATTTTTCCCCATTCTGGGTGAAGAAAAACCTCCAAATTTAAATAAAATCCACATTTTCTGCTTAAAATGTGAAAATTGGAGCAAAATCCACACATTTCCAGGAGGTGAAATTCAGCCCCAAAATCCATATCAGATGCAGAAATTTGGAGACTTTCACCCCAATTTTAGGGTTTTTCCCCCCAAAAAAATTTCATAATCCCCATATTTTTCCCCATTTTCAGAAAATAAAACATTTTTTGAAGCATAATTGAAATTT
This sequence comes from Tapera naevia, assembly GCA_033556795.1. Taxonomy (NCBI): domain Eukaryota; kingdom Metazoa; phylum Chordata; class Aves; order Cuculiformes; family Neomorphidae; genus Tapera; species Tapera naevia. Next base: position 13,116 of record JAUMJJ010000133.1, on the reverse strand, counting down.
TCTGCTTCAAATTTGAAAATTGGAGCCAAATCCTCCCTTTTCCAGGATGTTAAAAAAAATCAGCCCCAAAATCCCCATCAGATGCAGAATTTTGGGGATTTTTCCCCAAATTTGTGGCTTTCCCACAAAAAATCCCGATTTTTCCCCATTCTGGGTAAACAAAACCCTCAATTTTTTAAATAAAATCCACATTTTTGGCTTAAAATGTGAAAATTGGAGCAAAATTTGCGCATTTCCAGGAGGTGAAATTCAGCCCCAAAATCCACATCAGATGCAGAAATTTGGGGAATTTCACCCCAATTCCAGGGTTTTCCCCCCAAAAAAAATCTCATAAATCCCAATTTTTCCCCATTCTGGGAAAACAAATAATTATTTTCAAATATAATTGAAATTTTCTGCTTCAAATTTGAAAATTGGAGCCAAATCCTCCCTTTTCCAGAATGTTAAAAAAATCAGCCCCAAAATCCCCATCGGATGCAGATTTTTGGGGATTTTTCCCCAAATTTGGGGGTTTCCCAAAACAAAAATCCCAGAACCCCCGATTTTTCCCTGTTCTGGGTGAAGAAAAACCACAATTTTTTAAATAAAATCCACATTTTTGGCTTAAAATGTGAAAATTGGAGCAAAATTTGTGCATTTCCAGGAGGTGAAATTCAGCCCCAAAATCCACATCAGATTCAGAAATTTGGGGACTTTCACCCCAAATTCCAGGTTTCTCCCCCAAAAAATCTCATAAATCCCAAATTTTCCCCAACCTGGGAAAACAAATAATTATTTTTAAATATAATTGAAATTTTCTGCTTCAAATTTGAAAATTGGAGCCAAATCCTCCCTTTTCCAGAATGTTAAAAAAATCAGCCCCAAAATCCCCATCGGATGCAGATTTTTGGGGATTTTTCCCCAAATTTGGGGGTTTCCCAAAACAAAAATCCCAGAACCCCCGATTTTTCCCTGTTCTGGGTGAAGAAAAACCACAATTTTTTAAATAAAATCCACATTTTTGGCTTAAAATGTGAAAATTGGAGCAAAATTTGCGCATTTCCAGGAGGTGAAATTCAGCCCCAAAATCCACATCAGATGCAGAAATTTGGGGACTTTCACCCCAAATTCCAGGTTTCTCCCCCAAAAAATCTCATAAATCCCAAATTTTCCCCAACCTGGGAAAACAAATAATTATTTTTAAATATAATTGAAATTTTCTGCTTCAAATTTGAAAATTGGAGCCAAATCCTCCCTTTTCAAGGATGATAAAAAATCAGCCCCAAAATCCCCGTCAGATGCAGAATTTTGGGGATTTTTCCCCAAATTTGGGGTTTTCCCAATACAAAAATCCCAAAACCCCGATTTTTCCCCATTCTGGGTGAAGAAAAACCTCCAAATTTAAATAAAATCCACATTTTCTGCTTAAAATGTGAAAATTGGAGCAAAATTTGCGCATTTCCAGGAGGTGAAATTCAGCCCCAAAATCCACATCAGATGCAGAAATTTGGGGACTTTCACCCCAATTTCAGGGTTTTCCCCCAAAAAAAAATCTCATAAATCCCAATTTTTCCCCATTCTGGAAAAACAATAATGTTTTTGAAATATAATTGAAATTTTCTGCTTCAAATCTGCAAATCGGAGCCAAATCCTCCCTTTCCCAGGATGTTATAAAAAATATCAGCCCCAAAATCCCCATCAGATGCAGAATTTTGGGGATTTCTCCCCGAATTTGAGGCTTTCCTGAAAAAAATCCCGATTTTTCCCCATTCTGGGAAAACAAATCATTATTTTCAAATATAATTGAAATTTTCTGCTTCAAATTTGAAAATTGGAGCCAAATCCTCCCTTTTCCAGAATGTTAAAAAAATCAGCCCCAAAATCCCCATCGGATGCAGATTTTTGGGGATTTTTCCCCAAATTTGGGGGTTTCCCAAAACAAAAATCCCAAAACCCCCGATTTTTCCCTGTTCTGGGTGAAGAAAAACCACAATTTTTTAAATAAAATCCACATTTTCTGCTTAAAATGTGAAAATTGGAGCAAAATTTGCGCATTTCCAGGAGGTGAAAATCAGCCCCAAAATCCACATCAAATGCAGAAATTTGGGGACTTTCACCCAAATTCCAGGGTTTTCCCCCCAAAAAAATCTCATAAATCCCAATTTTTCCCCATTTTCAGAAAATTAAACATTTTTTGAAGCATAATTGAAATTTTCTGCTTCAAATTTGAAAATTGGAGCCAAATCCTCCCTTTTCCAGGATGTTATAAAAAATATCAGCCCCAAAATCCCCATCAGATGCAGAATTTTGGGGATTTTTCCCCAAATTTGAGGCTTTCCCACAAAAAATCCCATTTTTTCCCCATTCTGGGTAAACAAAACCCTCAATTTTTTAAATAAAATCCATATTTTTGGCTTAAAATGTGAAAATTGGAGCAAAATTTGCGCATTTCCAGGAGGTGAAATTCAGCCCCAAAATCCACATCAGATGCAGAAATTTGGGGACTTTCACCCCAATTCCAGGGTTTTCCCCCCAAAAAATCTCATAAATCCCAATTTTTCCCCATTCTGGGAAAACAAATCATTATTTTCAAATATAATTGAAATTTTCTGCTTCAAATTTGAAAATTGGAGCCAAATCCTCCCTTTTCCAGAATGTTAAAAAAATCAGCCCCAAAATCCCCATCGGATGCAGAATTTTGGGGCTTTTTTCCCCAAATTTGGGAGTTTCCCAAAACAAAAATCCCAAAAACCCCTGATTTTTCCCCATTCTGGGTAAAGAAAAACCTAAATTTTTTAATAAAATCCACATTTTCTGCTTAACATGTGAAAATTGGAGCAAAATTTGCACATTTCCAGGAGGTGAAATTCAGCCCCAAAATCCACATCAGATGCAGAAATTTGGGGAATTTCACCCCAAATTTTGAGGTTTTCTACCCCAAAAAAATCTCATAAATCCCGATTTTTCCCCATTCTGGGAAAACAAATAATGTTTTTGAAGCATAATTGAAATTTTCTGCTTCAAATTTGAAAATTGGAGCCAAATCCTCCCTTTTCCCGGATGTTAAAAAAAATCAGCCCCAAAATCCCCATCGGATGCAGAATTTTGGGGATTTTTCCCCAAATTTGAGGCTTTCCTGAAAAAAATCCCATTTTTTCCCCATTCTGGGTAAACAAAACCCTCAATTTTTTAAATAAAATCCACATTTTTGGCTTAAAATGTGAAAATTGGAGCAAAATTTGCGCATTTCCAGGAGGTGAAATTCAGCCCCAAAATCCACATCAGATGCAGAAATTTGGGGACTTTCACCCCAATTCCAGGGTTTTCCCCCCAAAAAATCTCATAAATCCCAATTTTTCCCCATTCTGGGAAAACAAATCATTATTTTTAAATATAATTGAAATTTTCTGCTTCAAATTTGAAAATTGGAGCCAAATCCTCCCTTTTCCAGAATGTTAAAAAAATCAGCCCCAAAATCCCCATCGGATGCAGAATTTTGGGGCTTTTTTCCCCAAATTTGGGAGTTTCCCAAAACAAAAATCCCCAAAACCTCCGATTTTTCCCCATTCTGGGTAAAGAAAAACCTCAATTTTTTAATAAAATCCACATTTTCTGCTTAAAATGTGAAAATTGGAGCAAAATTTGCGCATTTCCAGGAGGTGAAATTCAGCCCCAAAATCCACATCAGATGCAGAAATTTGGAGACTTTCACCCCAATTTTAGGGTTTTTCCCCCCAAAAAAAATCTCATAATCCCCATTTTTTCCCCATTTTCGGAAAATAAAACATTTTTTGAAGCATAATTGAAATTTTCTGCTTCAAATTTGAAAATTGGAGCCAAATCCTCCCTTTTCCAGGATGTTAAAAAAAATCAGCCCCAAAATCCCCATCAGATGCAGAATTTTGGGGATTTTTCCCCAAATTTGAGGCTTTCCCACAAAAAATCCCATTTTTTCCCCATTCTGGGTAAACAAAACCCTCAATTTTTTAAATAAAATCCACATTTTTGGCTTAAAATGTGAAAATTGGAGCAAAATTTGCGCATTTCCAGGAGGTGAAATTCAGCCCCAAAATCCACATCAGATGCAGAAATTTGGGGACTTTCACCCCAATTTCAGGGTTTTCCCCCCCCAAAAAAAATCTCATAAATCCCCATTTTTCCCCATTCTGGGAAAACAAATCATTATTTTCAAACATAATTGAAATTTTCTGCTTCAAATTTGAAAATTGGAGCCAAATCCTCCCTTTTCCAGAATGTTAAAAAAATCAGCCCCAAAATCCCCATCGGATGCAGAATTTTGGGGATTTTTCCCCAAATTTGGGGGTTTCCCAAAACAAAAATCCCAAAACCCCCGATTTTTCCCCATTCTGGGTGAAGAAAAACCACAATTTTTTAAATAAAATCCACATTTTCTGCTTAAAATGTGAAAATTGGAGCAAAATTTGCGCATTTCCAGGAGGTGAAAATCAGCCCCAAAATCCACATCAAATGCAGAAATTTGGGGACTTTCACCCAAATTCCAGGGTTTTCCCCCCAAAAAAATCTCATAATCCCCATTTTTTCCCCATTTTCAGAAAATAAAACATTTTTTGAAGCATAATTGAAATTTTCTGCTTCAAATTTGAAAATTGGAGCAAAATCCTCCCTTTCCCAGGATGTTATAAAAAATATCAGCCCCAAAATCCCCATCAGATGCAGAATTTTGGGGATTTTTCCCCAAATTTGAGGCTTTCCCACAAAAAATCCCATTTTTTCCCCATTCTGGGTAAACAAAACCCTCAATTTTTTAAATAAAATCCATATTTTTGGCTTAAAATGTGAAAATTGGAGCAAAATTTGCGCATTTCCAGGAGGTGAAATTCAGCCCCAAAATCCACATCAAATGCAGAAATTTGGGGACTTTCACCCAAATTCCAGGGTTTTCCCCCCAAAAAAATCTCATAAATCCCAATTTTTCCCCATTCTGGGAAAACAAATAATTATTTTCAAATATAATTGAAATTTTCTGCTTCAAATTTGAAAATTGGAGCCAAATCCTCCCTTTTCAAGGATGATAAAAAATCAGCCCCAAAATCCCCATCAGATGCAGAATTTTGGGGCTTTTTCCCCAAATTTGAGGCTTTCCCACAAAAAATCCCATTTTTTCCCCATTCTGGGTAAACAAAACCCTCAATTTTTTAAATAAAATCCATATTTTTGGCTTAAAATGTGAAAATTGGAGCAAAATTTGCGCATTTCCAGGAGGTGAAATTCAGCCCCAAAATCCACATCAGATGCAGAAATTTGGGGAATTTCACCCCAAATTTTGAGGTTTTCTACCCCAAAAAAATCTCATAAATCCCAATTTTTCCCCATTCTGGGAAAACAAATAATGTTTTTGAAGCATAATCGAAATTTTCTGCTTCAAATTTGAAAATTGGAGCCAAATCCTCCCTTTTCCAGGATGTTAAAAAAAATCAGCCCCAAAATCCCCATTGGATGCAGAATTTTGGGGATTTTTTCCCCAAATTTGGGGGTTTCCCAAAACAAAAATCCCAAAACCCCCGATTTTTCCCCATTCTGGGTGAAGAAAAACCTCCAAATTTAAATAAAATCCACATTTTCTGCTTAAAATGTGAAAATTGGAGCAAAATCCACACATTTCCAGGAGGTGAAATTCAGCCCCAAAATCCACATCAGATGCAGAAATTTGGGGACTTTCACCCCAATTTTAGGGTTTTTCCCCCCAAAAAAATTTCATAATCCCCATATTTTTCCCCATTTTCGGAAAATAAAACATTTTTTGAAGCATAATTGAAATTTTCTGCTTCAAATTTGAAAATTGGAGCCAAATCCTCCCTTTTCCAGGATGTTAAAAAAAATCAGCCCCAAAATCCCCATCGGATGCAGAATTTTGGGGATTTTTCCCCAAATTTGAGGCTTTCCTGAAAAAAATCCCATTTTTTCCCCATTCTGGGTAAACAAAACCCTCAATTTTTTAAATAAAATCCACATTTTCTGCTTAAAATGTGAAAATTGGAGCAAAATTTGCGCATTTCCAGGAGGTGAAATTCAGCCCCAAAATCCACATCAGATGCAGAAATTTGGGGAATTTCACCCCAAATTTTGAGTTTTTCTACCCCAAAATTCCATAAATCCCAATTTTTCCCCATTCTGGGGGGGGGGGGAAAGTCCCAAAATTTAAATTCCTGCAAAATTTTGGAGGTTTTGCCCCAAATTTGGGGGAATTTGGGGGTTTCCACCCCAAAATACAGATTTTTTGCAGCACGGACGAAGGATTTGGGAGGTTTTTGCCCCAAAAGGAGGCGGCGCCGCCCCCAGAAGGTTCCAGTTCAGATCCCAGTGCTCCCAGTACGCAGGGCTCCAAACCAGTTCCCAAACTGGGAGGGATCCCAGGAACACGCCCCTCTCCCAGTGCTCCCAGTTCCATACTGGGTGCTATTGCCCCCCCCATCTCCCAGTGCTCCCAGTTCCATACTGGGAGCCATTGCCCCCCCCATCTCCCAGTTCCATACTGGGTGCCATTACTCCCCCATCTCCCAGTGCTCCCAGTTCCATACTGGGTGCCATTACTCCCCCATCTCCCAGTGCTCCCAGTTCCATACTGGGTGCCATTGCCCCCCCCCATCTCCCAGTGCTCCCAGTTCCATACTGGGTGCCATTGCCCCCCCCCATCTCCCAGTGCTCCCAGTTCCATACTGGGAGCCATTGCCCCCCCCCATCTCCCAGAGCTCCCAGTTCCATACTGGGTACCATTGCCCCCCCATCTCCCAGTGCTCCCAGTTCCATACTGGCTGCCATTGCCCCCCCCATCTCCCAGTGCTCCCAGTTCCATACTGGGTGCCATTGCCTCCCCATCTCCCAGTGCTCCCAGTTCTATACTGGGAGCCATTGCCCCCCCCCCGTCTCCCAGTGCTCCCAGTTCCATACTGGGTGCCATTACTCCCCCATCTCCCAGTGCTCCCAGTTCCATACTGGGTGCCATTGCCCCCCCCATCTCCCAGTGCTCCCAGTTCCATACTGTGTGCCATTGCCCCCCCATCTCCCAGTGCTCCCAGTTCCATACTGGGAGCCATTGCCCCCCCCATCTCCCAGTGCTCCCAGTTCCATACTGGGAGCCATTGCCCCCCCCATCTCCCAGTGCTCCCAGTTCCATACTGGGAGCCATTGCCCCCCCCATCTCCCAGTGCTCCCAGTTCCATACTGGGAGCCATTGCCCCCCCCATCTCCCAGTGCTCCCAGTTCCATACTGGGAGCCATTGCCCCCCCCATCTCCCAGTGCTCCCAGTTCTATACTGGATGCCATTACTCCCCCATCTCCCAGTGCTCCCAGTTCTATACTGGGAGCCATTGCCCCCATCTCCCAGTGCTCCCAGTTCCATACTGGGTGCCATTACTCCCCCATCTCCCAGTGCTCCCAGTTCCATACCGGGAGCCATTGCCCCCCCATCTCCCAGTGCTCCCAGTTCCATACTGGGAGCCATTGCCTCCCCATCTCCCAGTGCTCCCAGTTCCATACTGGGAGCCATTGCCCCCCCCCATCTCCCAGTGCTCCCAGTTCCATACTGGGTGCCATTACCCCCCATCTCCCAGTGCTCCCAGTTCCATACTGGGAGCCATTGCCCCCCCCATCTCCCAGTGCTCCCAGTTCCATACTGGGTGCCATTGCCCCCCCCATCTCCCAGTGCTCCCAGTTCCATACTGGGAGCCATTACTCCCCCATCTCCCAGTGCTCCCAGTTCTATACTGGGTGCCATTACTCCCCCATCTACCAGTGCTCCCAGTTCCATACTGGGAGCCATTGCCCCCCCCTGCCCCATCTCCCAGTGCTCCCAGTTCCATACTGGTGCCATTGCCCCCCCCCATCTCCCAGTGCTCCCAGTTCCACACTGGGTGCCATTACCCCCCCCCCCATCTCCCAGTTCTCCCAGTTCCATACTGGGAGCCATTGCCCCCCCCCATCTCCCAGTGCTCCCAGTTCCATACTGGGAGCCATTGCCCCCCCCATCTCCCAGTGCTCCCAGTTCCATGCTGGGTGCCATTGCCCCCCCCCATCTTCCAGTGCTCCCAGTTCCATACTGGGTGCCATTGCCCCCCCATCTCCCAGTGCTCCCAGTTCCATACTGGGAGCCATTACTCCCCCATCTCCCAGTGCTCCCAGTTCCATACTGGGTGCCATTGCCCCCCCCATCTCCCAGTGCTCCCAGTTCCATACTGGGTGCCATTGCCTCCCCATCTCCCAGTGCTCCCAGTTCCATACTGGGAGCCATTGCCCCCCCCATCTCCCAGTGCTCCCAGTTCCATACTGGGTGCCATTGCCCCCCCCCATCTCCCAGTTCTCCCAGTTCCAAACTGGTTTGGGGGCCGCAGGTACCAAAGTGCTGCTTTTATTTCCGGGGGGGGGGGCAAATACCCCAAAAAGGGGGCAAATGAGGCAATAGAGGGGCAAATGCCCCAAGGGGGGGCAAATAACTCCGGGGGGGGCAAGAACCCATAGAAAGGGGGGGAGGAAATGCCCCCGGGGGGGCAATAACCCAGAGAAGGGGGGGCAAATGCCCCAAGGGGGGGCAAATACCTCGGGGGGGGGCAATAACCCAGATAAGGGGGGGGCAAATGCCCCAAGGGGGGGTAAATACCCCGGGGGGGGGCAATAACCCAGATAAGGGGGGGCAAATGACCCAAGGGGGGCAAATACCCCGGGGGGGGGCAATTACCCAGATAAGGGGGGGCAAATGCCCCAAGGGGGGGGGTAAATACCCCAGGGGGGGGCAATAACCCAGATAAGGGGGGGGCAAATGCCCCAGGGGGGGGTAAATACCTCGGGGGGGGCAATAACCCAGATAAGGGGGGGCAAATGCCCCAAGGGGGGCAAATACCCCGGGGGGGGGCAATAACCCAGAGAAGGGGGGGGTAAATGCCCCAAGGGGGGGCAAATACCTCGGGGGGGGCAATAACCCAGATAAGGGGGGGGCAAATGCCCCAGGGGGGGGTAAATACCTCGGGGGGGGGCAATAACCCAGATAAGGGGGGGGGCAAATGCCCCAGGGGGGGGTAAATACCTCGGGGGGGGGGGCAATAACCCAGATAAGGGGGGGGCAAATGCCCCAGGGGGGGGCAAAGGTGCTGCAGTGCTGTCGGAGATGCCCCCCCCAGGGTCAAAGGTCACCAGAGGTCAAGGGGAAGGGTCACTGTGGGGTCAAAGGTCATTGTGGGGTAACGTGGGGTCACCGAGGGCGTCGGTGGGGTCACGGGGTCACCTCGGGGTCACAGGGGTCACCCAGGGGGTCGAGGTCACTCCTGGGGTCACGGGGTCACCCAGGGGTCACCGAGGGGGTCACCAAAGGGGTCCCCTTGGGGGTCACCAAGGTCACTCCTGGGGTCACGGGGGTCACCCAGGGGTCACCCAGGGGGTCACCCCAGGGGTCACAGAGGTCACCCTGGGGGTCACCAATGGGGTCACCCCAGGGGTCACCAATAGGGTTACAGAGGTCACTCCTGTGGTCACATGGGTCACCCCGGGGTCACCCCTGGGTCACAGGGGTCACCCAGGAGGGCGAGGACACTCCTGGGGTCACAGGGGTCACCCAAGGGTCACCGAGGGGGTCACCAAAAGGGTCACCAAGGTCACTCCTGGGGTCACAGGGGTCACCCCGGGGTCACCCAGGGGGGCGAGGTCACTCCTGGGGTCACAGGGGTCACCCCAGGGGTCACCAACGGGGTCACTGCTGTCACTTGGGGGGTCCCCAAGGTCACCCTTGGGGTCACCGGGGTCACCCATGGGGTCGAGGTCACTCCTGGGGTCACAGGGGTCACCAATAGGGTCACTGGGGTCACTCCTGGGGTCACAGGGGTCACCCCGGGGGTCACAGAGGTCACCCTGGGGGTCACCGATGGGGTCACAGGGGTCACCCATGGGGTCGAGGTCACTCCTGGGGTCACAGGGGTCACCCAGGGGTCACCAAGGGGGTCACCCCAGGGGTCACAGAGGTCACCCTGGGGGTCACCAATGGGGTCACCCCAGGGGTCACCAATAGGGTTACAGAGGTCACTACTGGGGTCACAGGGGTCACCCCGGGGTCACCTCGGGGTCACAGGGGTCACCCCAGGGTGTCGAGGTCACTCCTGGGGTCAAAGGGGTCACCCCAGGTGTCACCGAGGGGGTCACCAAAGGGGTCCCCCATGGGGGTCACCAAGGTCACTCCTGGGGTCACAGGGGTCACCCAGGGGTCACCGAGGGGGTCACAGGGGTCACCCATGGGGTCGAGGTCACTCCTGGGGTCACAGGGGTCACCCCAGGGGTCACCAAGGGGGTCACTGCTGTCACTTGGGGGGTCCCCAAGGTCACCCCTGGGGTCACCCATGGGGTCGAGGTCACTCCTGGGGTCAAAGGGGTCACCAATAGGGTCACTGGGGTCACTCCTGGGGTCATGGGGGTCACCCCGGGGGTCACAGAGGTCACCCTGGGGGTCACCGATGGGGTCACCGATGGGGTCACCGATGGGGTCACCCCAGGGGTCACCAACAGGGTCACAGGGGTCACCCCGGGGTCACCCAGGGGGGCGAGGTCACTCCTGGGGTCACAGGGGTCACCCCAGGGGTCACCCATGGGGTCGAGGTCACTCCTGGGGTCACCAATAGGGTCACTGGGGTCACTCCTGGGGTCATGGGGGTCACCCTGGGGGTCACAGAGGTCACCCTGGGGGTCACCAATGGGGTCACCCCAGGGGTCACCAATAGGGTTACAGAGGTCACTCCTGGGGTCACAGGGGTCACCCCGGGGTCACCCCTGGGTCACAGGGGTCACCCACGGGGTCGAGGTCACTCCTGGGGTCACAGGGGTCACCCCAGGGGTCACCGAGGGGGTCACCAAAGGGGTCCCCCATGGGGGTCACCAAGGTCACTCCTGGGGTCACAGGGGTCACCCAGGGGTCACCAAGGGGGTCACAAGCGTCACCCATGGGGTCGAGGTCACTCCTGGGGTCAAAGGGGTCACCAATAGGGTCACTGGGGTCACTCCTGGGGTCATGGGGGTCACCCTGGGGGTCACAGAGGTCACCCTGGGGGTCACCGATGGGGTCACCCCAGGGGTCACCAATAGGGTCACAGAGGTCACTCCTGGGGTCACAGGGGTCACCCCGGGGTCACCCTTGGGTCACAGGGGTCACCCATGGGGTCGAGGTCACTCCTGGGGTCAAAGGGGTCACCCCAGGGGTCACCAAGGGGGTCACAAGCGTCACCCATGGGGTCGAGGTCACTCCTAGGGTCAAAGGGGTCACCCCAGGGGTCACTGGGGTCACTCCTGGGGTTATGGGGGTCACCCCGGGGGTCACAGAGGTCACCCTGGGGGTCACCGATGGGGTCACCCCAGGGGTCACCAATAGGGTCACAGAGGTCACTCCTGGGGTCACAGGGGTCACCCCAGGGGTCACCGACGGGGTCACTGCTGTCACTTGGGGGGTCCCCAAGGTCACCCCTGGGTCACAGGGGTCACCCATGGGGTCGAGGTCACTCCTGGGGTCACAAGGGGTCACCCAGGGGTCACCGAGGGGGTCACAGGGGTCACCCATGGGGTCGAGGTCACTCCTAGGGTCACAAGGGTCACCAATAGGGTCACTGGGGTCACTCCTGGGGTCACAGAGGTCACCTCGGGGGTCACCAATGGGGTCACAGAGGTCACCCTGGGGGTCACCAATGAGGCCACCAATGGGGTCACTGATGGGGTCACCCCAGGGGTCACCAATAGGGTCACAGAGGTCACTCCTGGGGTCATGGGGGTCACCCTGGGGGTCACCAAGGGGGTCACCAATGGGGTCACAGGGGTCACCGTGGGGGTCACCCATGGGGTCCCCCCAGGGGTCACCGATGGGGTCACCCCTGGGGTGCTCGAGGTCGCCAGGGTCACCCCTGGGGGTCACCTTTTGGGGTCCCCAAGGTCACCCTGGGGGGGGGGGGGGGGGTCACCCCTGGGCTCTCGGGTGGGGTCCAATGGGGGGGTCAGAGGTCAGGGGTCAGAGGTCAGAGGCCAGGGGTCAAAGGTCAGGGGTCAGTCCCGGCGCAGGTTCTTCAGCCTCTCCTCGAGGTCGGCGTCGGCGTCGGCGAGAGCGGCCGCGGCCTCGGGCGCCCGACCCCCCCCCTCGGCCAGGGACCCCCCCGGGGGGGGCAGCGCTGGGGGGGCAAAGGGCAAAGGTCACAGGGGGGGGGGGGGGGGGAAGGGGGTGACCCCAAAATACCCCCCTGAAAATTTCACCCCCCCCGGAAGCCCCAAAAACCCCCCCAAAGTGCCCCAAATACCCCCCAAAGTGCCCCCCCCCCCCGCTGCTCAAATTGCCCCCCCACCCCCCCCATAATTGCCCCCCCCAGAGCCCCCAAATTGCCCCCCCCGGGTCCCCCAAATTGCCCCCCCAGGCCCCCCAAACCCCCCAAATTGCCCCCCCAGTCCTCCCCCCCCCAATTGCCCCCCCAGGCCCTCCAAACCCCTCTAATTGCCCCCCAATTGCCCCCCCAATTGCCCCCCAGAGCCACCAAATTGCCCCCCAACCCCCACCCATAATTGCCCCCCCCAGGCCCCCCAAAGCCCCCCAATTGCCCCCCCCAGGCTCTCCAAACCCCTCTAATTGCCCCCCATAGCCCCCCCCCAATTGCCCCCCAACGCCCCCAAATTGCCCCCCTGTGCCCCAACCCCCACCCGTAATTGCCCCCCCAGGCCCTCCAAACCCCTCTAATTGCCCCCAAATTGCCCCCCCAATTGCCCCCCCAACGCCCCCAAATTGCCCCCCTCATGCCCCAACCCCCACCCATAATTGCCCCCCCGAATTGCCCCCAAAAGGCCCCCCAATTGCCCCCCCAACCCCTCCAAATTCCCTCCCCAAACCCCCAACCCCCCACAATTGCCCCCCCCATGCCCCCAACCCCCCCCCATAACTGCCCCCCCCAGGCCCCCCAAATCCCCCAAATTGCCCCCCCAGTCCTCCCCCCCCCAATTGCCCCCCTCAGGCCCTCCAAACCCCTCTAATTGCCCCCCATAGCCCCCCCCCAATTGCCCCCCAGAGCCCCCAAATTGCCCCCCAACCCCCACCCATAATTGCCCCCCCCCAGGCCCCCCAAAGCCCCCCAATTGCCCCCCCCAGGCCCTCCAAA